>RCHF01000212.1:0-29110 GCA_003987895.1 Neonothopanus nambi
CGTATTTTTATTTGAAAAACTTGGCTGAGTCGAGCTGTACAGTCTGGGATTTGGATTCACATAAGAGTCATACACGTATTTCTGGAAGAGGCTGGAACCAGTACCGAAGATTCCGCTACTCATCGGCCAATTGCGAGGAGCTGGCTGCGCTGCGCACTGCGTTCGTATACGGGCTTCGGTTTACCTGAGAATCATTCGTCCGAAAGCGCTGCAGCAGCACATCCTTTCATCCCAGAACCATCATATTGCAGTTGTCTATCCTTTCTCGGCTTAGTTCCTGGAATCACGGCACCTCACACTGTTCTCTGGGACTTCTCACCTCGATTCACTGGTAGCCATCCATGGGATCGGATGCACCTAGGTACCATCCTGATTCCTGATTTTCTGTCAGGTTATACGTATACAAACGTATATTTGTGTCTGGTTGCCTTGATTTAGGACATACGCATTGCAGCGGGTTCAATAGGTGCCTAGGACTCTCAAGGGTTGCCTAAGATAGGAAGAGGACCGCCAGGATTATCTCATCGTATGAAGTGCACGGCCTGGATAAATTCAGGCCGGTGCTACCGAGTCGTACTCGTGTTTGGATGCGGGGTCGTGGACTACAGATCGGTCTAGTGGTTATCAGCTATTCTCGTCTATTTCGGACCTTCCAAAGATACATGCGGTATTCACGAATATTCATGTGTTCAAATTAATTTTGCAACGTGGATCCCTAGAGATCCCTACCTAGTCCATGCTAGTCCATGCTAGTCCATGCCTTTTTCGTTTCGCCTTTACACCTGCTCGATGCCGATCTTCAGTTGTCCAGTGTCATATCTTTCCTATGCTTTCGGCCCCGGACACGTACGTAGCCCGTACAGGGTGGTTCAGAGATGCAGGGATGGGGATGGGAGGGGGCGAGTGAATTCAAAATTCAGTTTTACCCCGGATTACCCCACAGCACGCGACGCAGCCTAAAGACAATCACGAATCACGGATGGAATGAATGAACGGATGAATGCACGGCATGAATATTTGTCTCAGGTCTGCAGACGCGGTCAATCAACGAAGACCTTACAGCTGTCGGAGGTTTCCAGTGGCGTCGACATGCCGGGAGATTTTGCTGTTCTGCTCAGATCCGACGTATCTTGCTTTGATCCCTTTTCCTCGGAACTCCGTCGGTTTCCTGTACTTGTTTACACCTTGCATGGAGACGTATGACCTTGGGCGAGATGTTCCTCTCTGTTTTCGACTTCATTCAGTCATGGGCGTAACGTTAGGGGACCTGCATTTAAGGCTAGACCCGTGGTCGGGTGATACTGCTCTTTGTTACGATGCTTGGCCCCGAGAGGGAATATGGAATGGAATGCGTGTGGCGCCGCTGGCGCTTGACTGGGCTTTTTCCTCGGCTTCCTTGGTTTTGGGGTGGGGGAGCCGCAAGAAATATTCAATGCTTTATTCTCCCGGGCTCTGACTTTCCCGAGAAACCAACGACGCCGTGGCTAGTGCCGCAGCGCTGCATGCGGCCGATGCTGACGTTGCAAAAAGGTATGTCCCCAAGTTCCGGATGAACACCATGATATATTGTGATAAGACCGAGACTGTACTTATTTTACAACTGGAGAGTGCTGTAGCGACGTAAGGAATGAATGAACATCACTTGACTGAAATAAAGATCTGCTGACCGAGTAATCCGTTTCGACCTCTCGGGAGTACTTGATAAAGAGGCGGTGTCAACCGCGTGCCGTACAGCGGTTGATATTTCACAACCCACTGGTTTGTCAACCATACATATGTCGACCGGCTCAACCGCGCTTTATAAGTTCTCTCATAACTCTGTTAGCAAGTGCTGACGACGACTGCTTTTTAATCTGTCAGGATTACTATTTAATAATCCTATTTTTTCCTTTTTTTCTACCCGTCGTTGCAGCAAACTTCGCCACCATAATTAGTTCGGCATTTTCAGTAAGCCTTCAGTGGCTCAAGTCAGCGATGACGACCATCGTTGCCAGTTCTCCAGGGGGACAGGGACCAGGACCAGGACCAGGGACGTCGAATTCATACTGGGCATACGCAGAAGACATTCCAGGTTCGAGGTGTGGACCTGATGACGGGCCCTGGCCGCGTTCGTATGAGGTGCTGCAGGAGGAAGATATCTGGCGCGAGCTGAGGTTTTTAGCCAAGCCGCAAAGCGTGCAGTTTGATGAGAAGAGAGGCTGGAGGGCGGACAGTATAAATTTTCAGCCGTCGCCGACGACGAGGACGCAGGACCGGTATGTTGTCAAGCAGCTTGAGATCAATGGGCGGCAGTGGTCGTTGACGGGCGTCTTTGACGGTAAGTGTCTGTTACTTTGAGTGCTGAGGGGGCGACTGAATTCGCTTTTTTTTCAGGTCATCTAGGCGATGTTACCGTTGAACACGTCGCGCACCACCTTCCAATCATCATCGGAGAGTTTCTGCAAAAAGCCTTTGATGAAGAGCCTTCGCGTCTCAATGACCCAACCTTCATCTCCAATTCATTTTCACGCTCCATAATCGCCTTTGACGATGCTATTGCTGGGGATGTGCTTAATCTCTTCGGAGGCATCCAGGGCCTGTCAAAATACACGGACGCGCAGATTCGTGCTGTCATTAACGACCAGCATACCGGTGGTGCTAACTATCGAAAGGCCAGACTCAACATGTATGGTACGACAGCCCTCGTAGCGCTTGTCGATCCTGACCACAAGAATCTTTGGGTTGCAAACTTGGGTGACTGTCAAGCTGGTAAATGCTCATCTTTGTCTTTGGTAGACATTCATTTTTTAACGCGTTACCCATAGTTCTAGTGACGCCCAAAGACCTCCATGGGCAGGAGTGGGATATCAATGTTCTTACGACAGACCATAATGGTAACAACGACGCAGAAATTGAGCGCGTCCGTCGACAACATCCCAATGAACCTGAATGCGTCATTGACAAACGCGTTCTCGGAGCCTTGGCTCCATTCCGCTGTGCGTTTCCGTGGTCTATTTTTTCTCTAGCTTTGACTAAGCCACTCACTGTAATTTCCTGATAATTTCTCAGGTCTCGGAGACACGCCTTTTAAGCAACCGCCAGAGTTTACCCGTCGGGTTTTATACAACCTCCTACCTGGGTTCCACGACACTTCTCCATGGGAAGAGTTCCTCGTCCGCAATCGTACACCCCCGTACATATCCTCCGAACCGGAAATCACACACTGTGCGCTCGACTCGGTCCCACCCAAGTCCTCTTCATCCTCCCCACGCTTCCCACGCTTCCTCATCCTCTCCTCAGACGGATTCGTTGACCTGTGCAGTAACCAAGGGCAGCAGCGGATCATCTCTGACTGGGCGCGGAGTATGATGAATTTCCACGCGTCCACCGAGTCTAGTTCTACTTCGGTTCATAAATCTGCTCCTGTGGATATCAGCAATAAGAGTAATATCAACGATATCCTCCCGATGTCCCCCGTCTCGCCCTCGCCATTATCTTCGATGTCAAGTTCGAGCTTCTCGATGTCTATGCCTGTGCCTCCGGGGCATGAGTCTCGGAATATGGCGCTGAGATTGTTGAGGCGGGCGCTGGGCGGAGAGGACAGGGCAAGCGTGTCAAGGGTATTGACACTTGATATGGACTCGGCGTGGATCGATGACACGTCTATCGTCGTACAGACGTTGTGATTCGATTCATGCCGGATTCATGTCATATCGTGATAGCCCACTCTCTTTAATGATCTACTTTTTCCCTCGTCTTGTAATGAGCTTTCAAATCTCTTTCTTTGGGTTTTACTTCGTTCTTGGTACATTTTTCTTTGTTTTAATGTGTTCTGCAGGGTTTATGATATCGATGGATACGTATCCAACTTCATACCCTTATCCATATTTTACTTCCCCGCGGCGGTTTTGCTGTCCTCTTAATCCTTGTCCCTTCAGATTACCCCGGGCATTTACATTACCCCTCCTCGTGCTCGTCGCCTCGCGCGCGCGCCATTTGTCATTCTCATGATACCATAGTTCCTCATAATACCATCCTTTCATTTTACTGCACACACAAATACTACATACCTATCCACGTTCGTCGTATTGGCATTAGCATGTTCCGTATCCTTGTGTTCCCTTTTGCATTTTTCTGCACTTTCTACATATACATACATTCCGCATCTCGCATTCCCGCAGCTCGACGATCGATAACTGTACCGATATCGTTTTTTTTTTCTTGATAATTTTTCCGCCGTATCGATAGTTATGAATTACTTTACTTAGCTTATTCCAAATCGCTTTGCTCATTGCTGTGTATATATTTATTTTGGAAGTAGAAAGTGTACTAAATACATCAATGTCATTTCTACATCCTGTCGACCAGAGAACATCGCGATTTACTGAGGTGGTTTAGGGTAGTATTCACATATGTATCCAAGTAAAAAAACCAAAAAAAAAAAAATCAATCTCCTGCGCGGCTGCAGTTCCGACACGGGGAATCGAACCCCGGGCTATCGCGATCATACCCAAATATGAGAGGCAATAATGTTAGCCACTACACCATATCGGACACCATACTTTACTGCTACTACTACTATTGTGAACCGACAAGCTCTAACCACCATAATCTCCGCCTGCCCCGCCCGCTCCTCTAACTGTAAAACATTGCAGTACTTTTTTCAAGGATATCTGACACAGCTTATCTTATTAATTATTGTCCCTACTGTTCAGTATGGTATACACTCGTTTCAAGTATGCTGAGTATGAACTTTGGCGGAGTACAAATCGAATCCGTTCAAGAAGTTCTCGCTACTTACCGAGGGAATCGATCGACCGGAACTGTGTCCCTCCTCTTTCTTGCCACTTCCACGATGTCGGACCCAGCTTTGGCTTTGGTGTATGAACGTGCGCGGAAAAGACACGAAAGAAAGCAACAAAGAGCGAGAGCAAGGGAAATTTTGAAAAACCAAGTGAGTGGCACTGTTTTTGAACTTCGTATGATGGCAGGAATTACAAGCTAGCTGTTTCTCGGATTGAAACGATCATGAATTGTGCTTATATGCGTGTTCCAGGGAAATGATTTTTTCAGACGGCAGAGATACACTGAGGCTGCTGATAAATATGAGGAAGCTATTCGACTCTACGGCAGAAAACCTGTCCTTCTTTCGAACCTGGCGGCAGCATATCTGAAACTCGAAGAGTAAGTGGTGGTTACGAATGTACATTTTTTTTAGAGTTTTGCAGTCTCATCACACAATCGCGTCTAGGTACGAGATAGCTGAGGAGGTAGCCACTGAAGCCCTCATATACGATCCGAAAATGACCAAAGCTCGATGTCGACGCGGTATGGCTAGGAAAGAAATGGGTCGTTGCATTGGCGCCGCAATAGGTGACACTGGGCCTTTCTGTATTTCTTTCTTTGTTTCCTGATTCGAGTACTCAGATTTTGATAACATCCTCAAACACGAATCGTCGCACTCTGAAGCTTCAAGAGCTCTGATTGAAGTTGAAGATACCCTAAATAAAGATGCGAATTCGCCTTCTGACGAGGAATTCGAAGACGAAGAGTACGCGTGGCCGGTTCGCGAGATTCTAACCATACAGGATGATGGTTACGACTCAGATTCTGCTTCTGATTCGAGTGACTGTGGTCACACTGGAAATGGCGATCCGTGTCGTGCTTACAACCATGAAGGATGCTTTCAAAAGCAATGTCCTTATTCTCATGCTCCCGATGACAAGAGTGTTCGTGATAACTTGTAAGCGAATATTTCGCGTGTACCGATAGTTATGTGCTAATGACACGCTGGTATTTTCAGAGGAAAAAACGTTTGCCTTTTCTACATCATAGGTGCTTGTCAGCATCGCAACTCCTGCAGCTATTCACACGACTCGCGCTATCTCCCTGACTCTGGTCGGTGGTGGGATGTTGATCCCGATCTTCGCTCCAAACTCAGAGAGTCAGTCCTTATGGCACGGGATATCCGCCGCGATGAACGGTATGTCCTTTCTATGGTCTACGAACTTCTCTACGAAAATGGATATGGTCCTCCCCACGATCTGACTCTTGTGTTGGATCAAGGTAGGCGCGGCCGGCACTTTTGGTGATTTGACTCTCATTCTTGAGATCAAGGTACGCGTGGCCGTGAAGTCCGTGCTGCAAATCGCCCACCTGTTCCAGCACCGGTGGTATCTCCGCCCCCAACCTCTATCGACAAACCTTTCATCATGGTTGTATCTCTCGACGCGAGTGACCTGTTCCAAAAGGTTTTCTCGTCTTTGATCACTACTCTGCAAGCCAAAGTATCCCTAATAACTGTTTCGGAACGCAAGTTCGCATTAGAATTGCTCTCCAGTCCGCACCTCATTGGAGTCCTGGTATCGGACTCGACCATCACAAAACGCAAGCACGGCAAACTCGCCTCTGCGCTGGTCGAGTACACAAAGGCGGGTGGGCTGGTTGTTTTCGGTGGGATGTTCGCAGGTAACATCAAACTTTCCAACTTGGAAGATTTCTTTCGTCGAGTCTGGGGTTTGCCTTGGAAGATGGGAGATTATTGCGGGTCCACCTTTACCAAGGTCAATTCCAACGAGACAGTCTCTCTCAATCGGTCTCTCCCGTCTACTTTAGACGTAAAGTCTGTTCAGCTCACGGACATCACTCTCGAATCTGTGATGTACAGGTCTACCGAGTACCGTCGGGGCGGCACCGTCCAAGCGCCAATGATCCACGCCAAATTCGGTGATGGGTACTTGGGATACATCGGGGATGTAAACAGCGAAGCGCCATCTACGCAGGTAGCACTGGCGATGTTTGGGCTTCTGGATCACAAGTACGAGCAAGTGCGAACGTCTAAAATGTCCGGCTTCCGTGTGACTGTGGGCAGCTCAACCGGACAGGGTGCACAGACCTCCTCACAACCGTCATCAGGAGCTACATCGTCGTTTGTTATGCTTCTCTCCCTCGAGCACGAGCCCAATTACGATGAATGTCTTAAAGACGTCCTTACGGCTCTCCGTGCAAAGACTCGTGTGGTACAAGCGCTGACGGGAGATGCTGCGTTGACGTCCTTGGCCTCGCCTAGCCTCGCGGGTGTCTTTGTCACCGACCCGGGTATCATTCAGCCAGAATACTCGAGGATGCTTGCCAAACTAGTCGAGTACACCAAGGCCGGCGGATTAGTCGTCATCGGTGGCTTTTTCAGCAGCCATATCTGCCGACCTGACATGGCTTCATTTTTCCGTAGCGCCTGGGGTCTATCGTGGAAGATGGGGTCGTATCATCGCGCCACACACACTAAGAATACTTCTCACGAGACTACTAAGCTCAACCCGTCTCTCCCTCGTTCTTATAGCATGAAAAGTGTATTTTTGGAGAATATCAATGTAGCAGATGCGATTTACACGGAACCTGATTATCCTCAGCAGTCACCCGTGCTTCATACGAAGATTGGGAAGGGGTATTTGGGATATGTTGGGGATGTGAATGCTGAGGATGAATCTACCAAAGTTGTTCTCGCCATGTTGGGCCTCTTGGACCATAGCTATAATAGCGCGGGATCCGCTCCAAGTGGGAGCGCTGGGTCTCCATCAGGTCCTAACACTACTTCATTTTCCTCTGCACCCCAGGCTCCGGTATCCAAGAAGAAACGAAACTGCAAGGGCAAGGGTAAGGCTGCGCCTCAGGTCAGAGCTCCATCTGGGATCATCCTAGTGATATCTTTCATGAACCACGAAATATTCGTGCAGCATTGTTCAAAAATTATCAGTGCAATTCCTGATTCAATTCGACTCTCTGTGCTCTCGGATGTCAGCCGCATTCAAGAAATGTTTCTTTCCCCTGGTCTACGTGGAGTTTTCATTGCCGATCCTACAATCACTCAAAAACCCCATGCAGACGCTTTTAAAAGTGTGATCCAGTATGTCAAAACTGGTGGAACTGTTGTTTTTGGTGGTGCCTTTAGCTCTCTGATCAATGTCCCTACTATGGATGCTCTCTGGGAACGCCACTTTGGTTTACCCTTCAAGATAGGATCGTTCGGTTGTGAAGAGTGTACTCTGAATCCTAATAACAGTCTGGTCGGGACGAATCCTTCCTTGAAGAAAACGTATAGTGTCAAAGCTGTACATCTCAGGAATGTTAACCCTGATGCAGCTGTGTATAGTCCCCAAGGAGACAATTGCGCCAAAGAGGCTCCGGCTATCTATACACGATTTGGTAATGGCTACGTGGGCTGGACTGGGGACGTAACTGCTGCAGAGACTTCTGTTGATGTTGTGTTAGCCATGCTCAGACTATGAAAGCAGATTTCATCGGGAAAAGGAACCATGTACATAATATTTTTTAATGTAAGCAAGTGTACTTGTAACTTCCTACTTTCTACTTTTTGTCCACTCAAATAACTTTGAGCTTTGATATGCTCTCACATCGGACTCTTGGCACCTTCAACTAGTACCTCCAGCAGCTGAAGGTCTTGACCTGTGCTTTTAATCGTCTCGCTAATTCATTTACTTTGATCGTTATTTACTCGTTGATGCTGTCACAGTAGAATACAACACGATAGTAATAGTAATAGTCGTCCATGATGACGTTGATCTTCGATAACTCATTTACAATGCGAGAGAGTGAAACATAAAATGTCTGTCCATGAAGAGCAATAGATACAAATGAATGGGTATGAATGAGCGGTCAAGAACAACCATGTTAAGTCCTAGACAGAGGCAAAATCTCAGCAAAACATTCCAAGTCACAAAGCCGAAGGACTTGCCGAGTCTCCTTTATGATAGTACTATAAACGAATCGTCACCATCTGCTGGCCACAAGGTAGACCTGGAAGAAGCATAACTCAAAGCTCGGAGTTTCTGCTTCGCTAGGTGTGCCTAAATTCGCAAAGAGTCAATATTTAAGTGATATACCACCTCAAACGCAACACGTACCTCCTTCTCGATGTTCTCCTTCCTGGACCTTAGCTGTTGGAGTTCTCGCTCCTTCTCGTCTGTGGACCGACATTGGTCTGCTAGTGCACAGCGTATTCTAGTGTTTTCCTGCTTCACGCGCTCTAGATATGCATTGGTATTCTCAAGCTGGCGCTGCACCCGTAGAAGTTCCTCCTTCAGTTGGTCCGCCGTACTCTCTGCTTTCTCTGTGCGGTTGACTCGTGGTCCCCAGGAGTTGAACTTCTCCTGCATAGCGCGCTTCTCGTCGTGGTCGAGTTGTAATTGATATAGTAAAGGGTATAGTCGCTCGTCCATGGTCTTCGCAATTTGAAGGAGCTGTTGCTAGCGAAGGGGATACACAATTAGTATTAACCGTTCAGAATTTGTCGCGGGTTGATACGCACTGCAGTCTTTCCATCAACCCCTTTTGATAATTTCCGCAGGTTTACACCTATCCTTGTTGTGGTTTCTGGTTTAGAACTCGTTCCAAGAGAGTTTATGGCGTGCGCCACAGACTGCGCTTGCTCCTCTGTGGATGGATCGGCAGGCGTGAAATATATCTTATGCGGACCAGCTCTGCTTCTGAATTTCCTGCATATCGGACAGGTCTTGTTAAACTGGATTCTTTCTGTGCAGCCTTCACAGAAACCATGTCCTGTATGCATGAAGCTGTTCATGAGATGGATTGTACTCACACAATACAGCAGAATGCTTACCGCAAGAATCGAAGAGGAATTTATCTATCGAGAAGAATTCCTGACAGATATCACATTGCAAGTCGTGCATGTCGTAGTAGATGGTGGTCAAGGAAAGAGGCCCAGGTCTGAGTGATTGCGTCGGGCAACGAGGCTGGGGCCGTTGCGGGACCGAGAAATGATAAATCAGTCTCGTTGCCGGCCGGTCGCTGATGTCACACATCATGTGATGTGACATACCGCGTCCGTCCAGGTCCGTCCGTCCTCCGAAAGGTAACGTAATACGCGGCTTTCGAGTTGAGTCAGCTATGTGCTACCGCTTCAACTTACTCAGCCATTGACTTCCAGGACCTTGAACGCGATGGACTTGAGCCAGCTTCCCTTTGACGTTCTCTCAGTGCTATTTAACTCAATACATGACCGTGATACGCTTTATCATTGTGTTCTAGTTTGTCGATCTTTCCAGGAAGCAGCCTTACCGAACCTTTACCGGACTATAACCCTGACAAAGTCACTTTCAAATGGCGAATCGGTACGGTCCAGGTCCTGTACTTGGTACTTCAGCTGAACGTATTATGCTAACCCGTATCTTTAGAACTCAACGTTTAATGCGCTGCAAACACTCGACAAGCATACTTATCTTAGGCCGCATGTCCGACATGTAGAACTATACTGTCAGTCATTTAATGGATTTCAGCAGGAAACAGACAACACTGATCTTTTTAAAGTTGTACTCAGCGACTACGTGCGACGTCGTAGCTCTTCCTCCCACACCGCTTCCATAGCATCATCTTGGGCAACGTCGCTTTCAAGACTTCCCAACATCAACTCGTTCGCTTTTCTGCACCCAGAGAGACGTTTTGTCCCATTCCCACATGAACTCATAGAAATAACCATCTCTGCTTTATCTAATTGCGCACATTTAGAACAACTGAATCTTCTCTTTCGTGTTAATGCCACTGACATCGCTCGCTTCAGTCGGCTGAGTAACGTGCGGTCTATCCGGCTTGGTCTTCCTTCAAGAGACATCTTTCCTGCTCTTGGTCCTTGGTTACAACGCTGTCAGTCTTTCAGTATCATAGTTAGTTTTCTTAGAGCGCTGCCTAAATGATTCATCAAAACTGATGGTAATGACCTAGGACGCCTATGCTCTCGATTCTGTTTCTCAGCTACAGCCCTACATCAGCAATCTGACATCTCTACATCTTGGACCTCATCACGCCCTCTCAAATCACGCTTTGGTAGCACTTTTGCAACACACCCCTAACCTACAATCACTCGATATCTTCTACGATAACTTCCTGAACGTTCAACTAGTAGGATTGACACATGATTGTTATGACATACGAACTCTACTGACTTTTGTTCATACCCAGCTCAACAAACACCAACGCTCATTCACAGGCTTGAAACGCCTCAACAGAATGATACTCCGCCATCAAGGTGTATCCAGTAAACCTCAATTCAACGAGATGTTCGATTGGCTGGAACTAATCACGTCTTCCTCGCTCCTAACCTCCCTCACTATCTTGTCTGATGATGAGAAAGAATGCAACTACCCCTCGAACTTAATGAATATTCTCGTTAAGAAGGGAGACTTGGAATTTCTTAATATTCCGTATGTAGTTCTTCGGCAACAAGCGCTGAAGATGCTCCTTGGGCATTTAACGAAACTTCAAACACTGTCCTTGTTTCTGGTGGATGTTAACATTTTCAAGGTACGCAAGACAATTCATGAAAAATAAGAATCAGATTCATTTTGTGTTCATTATCGTTATCGCAGGACTTGAGCATAGACATACCACATAGACTTGCACTAAGAAATCTTTACCTTCGATCGAATCGCGCGACATGTGCATATGCCTTGGTTCCCGAACCACTCAAACGTATGATGGTAACGCTGCGAGGAAATCCAGGGCATATAAGACGACTTGTTCAGGAAAGACAAACGTGGAAGGTGTGTATATTACACCGACGCTTGAATGTCCCCAGCTAACGATGTCATCGCAGGCTTTATGGACAGAGGGGCCTTACACGGATAGAAAGGGTATAGATGCACTCAAAGATGAGTATCCACTTGATTACGGTGCTACTCTTTAGTTTTCAATTGGTGTAGAAAAGTTACGATTAACCAATCTTAGCATCGAATCATTGAGCGGATTTCTTTCGCTTGGCAGCATTAACTGATAGAAACTTCAATTCCGACTCGGATACAATTTTATATTATCGATACAGATGAGAATGTCCGATGCAATGCAAAATGCAGTATGGATGTGATGCGATGTGGGTAACATCATAGGTTGATGAATAGGAGAAAGAATAGATCGATGATGTGTTCAGTAGACGCTGAGATCCACTTTACGCAGCTGGGACACATTCCCGGACATGCGACACGAAGGGCATACGTGTCCTGTCTCGAATGAATGGTGGATGCATCTAAAGCCGGAGTGTCAGAACTGCAGAAAAACGAACTAACAAGAAAGCTGACTCACGATGAGCAGAACAGGTGCCCACACTTCGTGACGCACATCTTCTTTGGGTTCGAGAAGCAGATAGCACACGTCTGTCTCAACACCTTGGGCTTCGACTTGGAGCCCTTCGTGGGGCCCATCCGTGCCTTCAGATTCAAGATCGCCACGCTGGCTTGCACTCGTGATAGTGCGTCATCATCTTCAACGACGACTTCCGCTTCAGTGGTCTGTATACGCTCCTGCTGAGCAACAATCTCGTCTTCCCAGCCGTCAGGTCGGGAGTCGAGCTCAAAGTCATCGTCCGAGTCGTAGTCATCCCGGTGTACATATGATTGTTCAAGATGAACTCTGAACCCGGCGAGGCTCTTGAAGTGCTTTTGGCACATGGAGCAATAATGGTGGCGATTTGAAATCACGTAGTGCTATAGGAGCCTAATGTAAGCAATAGGGTCTAAATTAGCAGAAATTGTCGAAGTACTCACGTTTCTCAAAGAGTTCTTGTTCAAAAAGCTCCTCTTGCAGGTGTCGCATCGAGGGTGACGACTAGAGTGTTGGATATGCATCTGAAGAAGATGCTTGTTAAGGAAATACTGATCGCAAAGCGAACAGTACTTCATCTCGTCGTCAGACCGAGCAGGCTCTTTCGGAAGCTGAGAGATGAAACGTTCCATAGTAGCCATGATAGATGGATAGATAGACAGTAGTAGAGGTGGATAGCAGATATTAGGCAGATGAGGAGCAAAGCAATGTAGTGGCTCAAGTTGGTTCGAGTTCAAGTTGTTTAGTGAGGAAAGGAGCCAGAATTGTCCTTACTTTATGCATAGGCTGACATAAGCATGTCTTTCAACGATCGAAATAGGAGCCAACCGCGGCGAGACATTGACGGAAACGTCCAGCTATCGTGCACCGTCAAATGTCTTGGTGTAGGACACATAGACAGGATTGACCTCGCGTCCTGTGTAAAGAAAAGGTTGGTTCAAAAAAATTACGGAACGTCGGGAAGTGAATTACCTAGGTATCAGCGCTGCAACATTCACTGGTTCCCCATTTCTCCAATTGTCCATCGTAAGGGCCAACGTTCGCCCTTCTTGCACAGCTAGTATAAACTCGAGCCAAAGCATAGTTACCGCAGTAGCCCGAAACTTGAAACAGACTTGAGACCGTAGACGTATTTTGTCAACAGTATCACACTAACGTTCTTGTGCAAATATGCTATATATTCCCATTAGGCCACCATAGAACTGAGGCAGACAGATCCGAGATAGATTGAAAAAATTCAGCGCAATGAGGCTCTGGCAGTTGGAATGCAGTTTGACTTGAATTTTTGAAGCAGAACTTCGAAGAGAAAAATTCGGCTGAAAGCGAAGACATAGTGTAAGGTGAGATCAGTTCAAAGACCAGTCTCACACATTAGGTGATTCAAGGCAGGTCTTCGAATCATTCATCCCAGACGAACATTCTGAGATAAAGGAAACGTAGACTATAGAAGTCGCAGACCCGGCTTCACGGTTCACCGGCGCCACCGACGCTCCACACGCCCGTCGCCAAGATTTGTGGTCGAGACCGGACGGCGGTCTACCGTCCACTATCTAGGTACTTCAAGTTAGCCTTTAAACGTTTAAGGTTTAACATTTAATAATTAATACTGAAAGAAAGAATTTCTGATCTAGGTCGAGATTCCGACTGCGGTCAGCCTAGACAGTGTCGGAAAATCCCGATGAGCCATATTTTTGATTATAATCTCTATGTCAAGTCCCTTAGAAGAAATGGCTATCTCAGAACATTATTACATTGAAAAGCTTTCATTTTGACCACCCAATCGCTACCCTAGAAGAAATCCTCGACCTCAGTGAAATTTTCAAAATCGGCCATACGGGCAATAAATGCTTTTTTACGGCATACATGGAGTCATATACGGGCATATAATCAAAAAGTCCGACATGCATGGCCATATATAATATACTAATAATATCAAGTAATTTTTGTGTAAATATTGTAATTTGTACCTTCTATTCTGAAACTTTATGTGCTGATATGCCCAAATAAGACTCGACGGGGTGCTTCAACGCTCTTCGTTCACGAAAAGCTCTCACCTAAAACTTTAGGTTCAGAGAATTCAAAAAGATCTGAACTCCAGTCACAATTGAATTTTCTCACTTTCTCAGCAAGTTTCAAGAAAAGACATCAAATAAATATGTCGTAAAACCCCGTCGAGCTTTATATGGATATATCAGCATAAAGTTTCAGAATAGAAGGTACAATATTTACACAAAAATTACCTGATATTAACATATTTGGCCATATATATCAGACTCTTCGCTTATATGCCCATATAAGACCCCGTGTATGCCTTAAAAAGGCATTTATTGCCCGTATGGCCGATTTTGAAATTCACTCTGAGGTCGAGGATTTCTTCTAAGGTAGTGATTGGGTGGTCAAAATGAAAGCTTTTCAACGTAATAATGTTCTGAGATAGCCATTTTTCTCAAGGGACTTGGTGTAGAGATTATAATAGAAAATATGGCCGTGAGGAATATAGGGTGGGAATTTCTGACATTATTCTTTTTACCACCTATTGCGCTCTCGAGTTCTCTAGTCGCGATTTACCAAGCCTACTGGGGGTTATTTCAGGTTCTTTCCTGCTCTTCTATGTATAACTTGTTGGTCATCTGCTCGAAAGCTCTCCTCTCTAATAGCGTTAAGCTTGCAGAGCGGAAAACGAACGGTATAAACGGTAAGTTTCGAGTGGGATTGTATAGCTCCGGAATCATAGGTCATATTGTTGTCAAGGCCCGAGAAATGGCTTCCATTTAAGGGGATCTTGACACATGTGGATGCCTATGGGTGCCTATGGGTATAATTTCTTCCTTCCCGCTTAGGTGCTGACGATGATTGAGTGAGGTCGTCTGTGCGTCCATACGCAATTTTAATTGCAAACCCAAGTCAGTCATAGTAAAAATTGCAAGGTTCGGCGTCCCTGAGCTGGGGTGCTCCTTCAATGTAAGTATTTTGTATCAGTTCACAGCTCACAACGGAAGTGACATGGAGGTAGGTTTGAATATGCATAGAATACGAAGGTTTTCGATCTAGATGTTGAGAAGTGCCTTGGAAGTGCTAACTCCTTCAAGACCAAAGATTTTTCACACCGACAACGCTTGCGCGTATCTAGCAGAATACAATCTTCCCTTTGACATGTATTGCTCATCGCTCATCCTTGGCGAAACGACGGCGGTAAAAACTATCTTAACCGACCATCATGAGCTCTGTGCTAAAATGAATGGTACGGACTCCGGCCCTGCTGAACCTTCCGCGGGACGGAAGCACTCCAGTATGAAAACAACTTTGTTGGCGTGGGGAACGAGATACTGAATATGTACAGGCCCTCAATTCGTTTCTATCCAAGCTCTTCTGAACCCTGTCCGGCCATCGCTAGCCCTACCCGGCATTCAACTTCGGCTATGAGGCCTCTTCCCGTGGGCCATGCCTACCTGTCAAGTCATGACTAGGTTTATGGTTTACGAATGAATTCAGTCTGCCATGGCCGAATATGACAGTTCTTGCACTGTCATGATCGCCACACCTTCGACATACCTCAGATTGGATCATTCACGGCATCTGATTTTGTGGACTATTTAAAGGCTCGAAGCATCTCGATATGTGATCGTTTGGAACACCAAGGTCCATGTAATTGCTCGCCTGGCGTACCATTAGTATGGGAAGCAGCATCATTACGCTCACTCTAGGACCTGTCTTCGTGGTGGTTCTTTTCAATATGTTGCTCTATGGCATATGTATTCTGCAATTCCTTACCTACTACTCGACGGGCTTCAAGGATTCTCTGGTAATTCGGCGAGTACAGTCCCCTCTTCCGGACTTTCAGGAACCCTGATTCCACCTCAGTCTGTTGGTTGGCTACGAACTATGTCTGGACACGTTTCATTCTGCTGCAGGTGTGTACTTGTGTACTTGGCTTCATATTTCGCGCGCTCACTCAGCCCATATTGCGATTAGGAGCGTATCTTCTGTGGTCCTGGTGTATCACAAATTATAATAATCCAGACAGCCTGGCGGTGGCTCCCTGGCCTTTTCCAGYTACACCAATAGTAACGGCGTTGTAAGGATTACCACTCCTTCTGAATTGACCTTCAACCCTCGACCCACAACCCTTCATATGCTCTAGTACATCGTGCCCGATTCAAATTTTCCTTTCTTGGCGCATCAAGCAATTCACTCGTTCCCGGATAATCTTTGTATTGTTAGCAACCTGCTCAATTGCTCAAGGGGCGCTTGCATGTGCGACGGCATCCCGAGCTTTAGAACTTGCAGTGTACGTTTCTCGCACGTGCTTGCAAATAGATTCATGCTGACATTGGTCCCTAGGATTTCGGATTTTCATGAAGTCATTCCCATATCTGCGGCCTGGAACTCTTTGTCTGCCGTATTGGACTTGACCCTGACGTATGTTACCTCAGTATTCTTATGATGAGTATCTTCTTTTGTGGCTTAGCAAGCTTCTTCAGGGTCCTACTGACATATTACCTTAAAAAACATCGCACTGGCGTACGTCGTGAGTGTCTTCCTCGCTCTATGATTTCCCCCTAACCTTCAATTCGTTAAGAAACCGACAACGTTGTATCCGCGCTCGTCAGGAACTCGATCGAGACTTCAGCTGTGGTGTCCTTCTTTGGTGTATGTCTGATTACGCATCAGAACCTATCAGAACCCTTTTTTGAAACTTAAAATGCTTGATTAGATCATAGATCTTGCGATGTTTGCAGTATTCCCTTCGTTGAACTTTCCTTTCATTTTTGCCTTGGTAAAAACGTTCTCATTTCATTCCGATCTGGTTCCGACTTACGTGCTGAGTCTCTAGGCTTCAGGAAGGCTATACTCGAACACTTTACTCCTAGTAGGCTCTTTACGCTGGGACACAGAATGCTTTGTCTTACTTCAAATCACCTTTTGCACAATTAGATTCTCAATTCCCGCGTGAAATTCCGGAACAAAATGTTAGCGATACAGGACCTAGAGGCGACAGAAGCTGTCAGAGCCGATGCATTTGATATCACGAATGTAAGTTTACCGTCAGCGTCAGGCAAACTCTTACATTTGCTCATCGTCCACTTCTCATTTAGAACTTTCAGACTGACACCCGATCTAGAGCACCTCAAACGGGAACTGAGGGGATCCAAACGTTCACGATCCCAGAGATGGTCTTGGATTCTTTTGGGAGCGAGTCAACTTCTAATACTAGTGGCAGTAACAACGTAAAACGGTGCTTGGAGAATCCGGAGCCCGTTTAGATTCTATTGATATCATATCATTCATATCATAATCATATGGGTATTCGGGAATGAATTGGACTATATCTTTATTACTCAGGCAAATTCTCCTGAGAGTCTATAGCTTTAGGTATCAATAATATAGTCCTACTGTAGGTATTTATGCTGTTTACTATAACACTTCCTTCATCAATGGCTTTTGAACTTCGCTCAGGACAGTAGCTATAGCCTGCGGAACGATGGCGACATTTCAGTACATCATGATTTTATACCGGGTCCGTCACAGAGATTACATCTTCAATTCAATCGTAGTGCGTATTATTCAAGTATATACCCATTCGGCGCTTGAGCTTCGTACTCCATAGATTGTTACGGCAAAACCACCCGGAGCAAGCCAACATAAGTCGTAAGTACGCTTGAAAAGCTCGTCCGCCTTTCAGTTTGCCTGGCGGATGGTGCCGGCAGCTAGTAAAATACAGAGCATTTAAAACAGGCTTCAACGTCATCAAAGCGCAGAAAATAGCTTTACCTTTCGCCGCAGTAACATACGCACTCGCTATTAGCGTGGACAACACATCAAAGAACATATTCAACGCTTGGGACGAGATGTACGGCTTACTTTGGGTATGTCCGGAGAAGTGTAGAGGTACGATACCAAGATCAGCAATCCTTAAATTCTTGGTGCCGTAGACCTGGTTGGTTTTCAGACAAACGGTTAGTATACGGGCAGCACCAGCGGACAAGTCGGTAGTGTACCTTCAGATTGGCATCCACAACTCCGCTCTTTTCACGAGGAAGCGTAGATGTGGAACCCACGGCATCTGCAAAGAGTCAGAAAAGGGATGATTGAGAAATAAGCCAAAGACAATTACGCCAGGCAGTATTATACGACTTACATATATAGTCTAAGTGACATTGCTGTATTTTAGCATAAGTAAGCATATTTATCAACAACTACTGCTCACCACGAAGCTCCTCATCAGTTGTGGCATTAATTTCAGGATCAATTTGGCCCACGATCGAGGACTTCAAAGGTTCCGTGTCCTTCAAACTGGAAAAGTGATACGTGAGCAAAGAACGTACGGGAGGTATCCAAATCCGAGTTGACCTAATAGCAAACTTGAGTTGCTGTACCATATTCTCAAGGTTCGCCTCTACTTCAAAATAATGAGGATCAATTTCTGGGTACTCCAGCGGGTCACTGCTTTTCGCATGCTTAAAGAAATTTGATTTATACAGCAGAACGGGAACATACTGTTCTTACTTACCACCGTACCCCTGGAGAAAGGGTGGTTCATCCCCTATTTGCAACGACGAAAATGACAGGAGTGCAATCAGCTGAAACTTGGTGTCTATAACAACGTACTACCAAGACGGATAGATAGCTCTTGCCAGGTTGCGGTTTAGCTTTAACGGAGAGGCAATCAATGGTGTGCGCAAGTAGTGTCAAACTTGCTTTAATTTGAACTTACATATGTTAGTGAAGAAACCAGGGAATGATAACAACTCGAGATCTGGAAGATTATCATCTCGCAAAGCTTGCAATTGTAGTTCGTACTGTTCAATTTGAAGCGGGGTAAGCTTTCCGCTTTCTCTGAGACCTTCAATCTCTTCAGTTATCCGACAGATGTGGTCTGAAGTTCTCGCCGAGTCGCATACATGAGACAGCGATGGAAATGCGAATACGCTGAGCCCAAGACGTTGCATCCCTTTTCCTTCAGCAAAGAGCTTTCTCTGGTCCGCTGCAAATTCGGGGTCAAACATTCGGTCATAAGTCTGTCATTTAGTATGTTAGAGTAGCAGATGCTTTCTGAGAGGAGACTACGGACAATATAGCCATGCTTAGGATCGAGCTCGAAAGATACGCCTGTGAAGCAGTGATCCTGAACGTTCTCTCCCACTCCCGGAAGATCGACTTTGACGTCCACACCAATTTTACGAAGATGTTCTACTTGACCTATACCAGAGAGCTCGAGAATTTTGGGTGTGATAGGTGTACTTGAGATCTATGGTTAGACGCATGGATCACTAGTCCAGACGGTATGCGTCGTACCCGGTGCTCAAGATGACCTCTTTCTTGGCGTAAGTCTGATGGCTTTTGCCACCATGTATGAACTCTAGCCCGGTGGCGGTAAGTTCGGAATTCAAACTCTTGCCTGAAAACATCACACGAGAAACAAGGGCTTGGGTAAGTACCTAGTAGATTTCATTTCGCTTCACTATTTTTGAGGAAAACATGTAGCGGGTACTGTACCATCAGACTCGGTCGGTCGCGATGTTGGTAGTAGATGCTTCCAGCATAAGAACGTCTCCATGTCTTGGGTCTAGGCTGGCAGTAGCATCAAAAACACCGCAAAACATCACACGAGAAACAAGGGCTTGGGTAAGTACCTAGTAGATTTCATTTCGCTTCACTATTTTTGAGGAAAACATGTAGCGGGTACTGTACCATCAGACTCGGTCGGTCGCGATGTTGACAGTAGATGCTTCCAGCATAAGAACGTCTCCATGTCTTGGGTCTAGGCTGGCAGTAGCATCAAAAACACCGCAAATCTACTCAAGACTTTAGACATAATCATCGTGACGACTTGACTGCGCACTCACGTCGCCGCCACAAGGGTCATGAATTTGTTTAACTCCTCTGTTGACAAGCGTCTTCCGAACAATTCGATCGAGAGTAGGAATTGAATGAACAGGCTATCAGCAGAATGACAGTCAGAATAAGCAAACGATGACCCTAGCCATACTCATGCTCGCCATGGTTTGAACTAGCCCTGAAGTGTCGTGATAAGAGGGATTAAAAGAATAGGAATATTCAGCAAGCTGTTCGGGCGTGGGTTCATGGTACCTGTCACCAGTGAGCACATCATCCGGAAGGCTTACATGCAACTTGTTAACATACGTCTCAACCTGCTTTCCGTACTTCTCAAAATCTGTCCAGTTCCACCCTGGATTCCTGAGTTTCTCAAGCGCATTCCAACTCTCCGCCGATGGCTTTATCCAAGCGTAGAGATTGAGAGCCGAAGTGCCACTTGTAGTTGATTAAACTCGTGCGGTATTTGTGGAAAGTCAGAAGAGATATGTATACCTAAGCACTTTCCTCTGTTCCAACAAAAGGCTCTATCTCGAGACCATTTCTGCTCTTTAGTAGAGTATGCCTAGTCACACTAAAGCGTTTTCATCGGAAACAGACTTGGAGATCGCAAAACGCTCGAGTATACCTCCGGATCGCCAACCAACTGTACAAACTGTGCAGGAATAGTTATCTTGTCGTCGTTGAGATTAGCTTCTCCACCTTCTAACACAGCTACGAAAACTGATGGATTCTCAGAAAGCAGGACAGCAAGAAAGAGCCCTGCTGTCTACAAGGCCAATAAATGCTTTAATCAATATATGCATATGTAGCGAGAGACTTGAAACTTACTCCTCCGCCAGCAATGACATAGTCAAATGCCTTTGCAGAGACACCGCCGATGCTGGCAGTCATGGCCGAAGATCACTTCGCACAGTTAGTATCGATGATTATTTAAGATAAGCCTGGATTGAGAGAACATCATGAGGCTAGACATTTGGGCCTGCATGGACCCACAAGCGGCCAGGCCATGATATGTAGATTCCTGCTTTCTGAGATGAAAATTTCTTTTGCATATAACAGTGTGTGTAGGATATTGTCCAACACGTTATAGCCATCTAGGAGAGATGACACATAGGGAATCGCTCAGAGCTCACAAGATGCCCTGCTTTTCTCAGCCGACTTCGACAAAAAAAAAATACCTTTTTGAGTACCGACCGGCGTGTCGGTGTATCAGATCGGTGCCCCGGGCGGCGCGCGCCGAGGGTTCGTAATCGCTGCCTATTGGTAAGAAAACAATTCAGTCGCCTGGTCACAACCGTGTCTGTGGCGCTCAAGAACACATCGCCGACGAGTATGGCAGAAACCATCTAACTCAGGATCGAGACTTGGCCCTAGGTAACACCATTTGGTTTAGCTTGTGCCAATGGCTATTGCAATCCCGTCAATTCCACCGGGGCCCTCCGGAAGGAAGTCACCGCGATTGGTATATGGAGGTAGTGAGCACTGAGCAAGATCTGATTCTTCAGTAGCATTCAGATTGTTACCGCCATAGCCATACTGAGCAAGCGAGGCACGAAAGGTATTATTTCGTTGATGAAAATACTCATCTACCAACCCCTGAGCTGAACAAAGGAAACCATGGGTTCCCCAACGGATCCCATGCCAAACTCAGGGATGATACGTCTGCGCCACACAGATTTTGACAAACTTCCACTAGTCCGTGTATCAACTAGAAGCACAGACGGTCATAAAACGAAAATCATATAGGGATCAGAAACCTTACCCTCGATCTATCGCCACTCCATGCGCCTGCCCAACTTCCCAAGTTCCCCGTACTCATGAGCTCTTTCAGCAGCGACTCGGCAAATGCCAGAGTCTTAGACGGTGAAAACCATGAATCCTGGATGAACTAGTTAGAACCTCAGTTGGCGAATTCAAGAGTGAGACGTACATCATGAACCTCCTTCACTGCGTGCAAGTACGCAAAGAAGTTCGGGGGAGAAGCGACGGGAGGAATCTCATAATCGTCGTATTCAGGTTTAAAAGCCCACTTGTACCTCCGCATAAGATTCGGCCGTAGCTGTTCCCACTTGTCGAATATTTCCGTCTCCGGGCGGGACCTAGTGAGAATCTACTTGAGGGTAAGCTCAGAACAAGCGAGCATGTTTCGTCAAGAGTGCTTACCACGAACGTAGCTGTTGCCATAGATTGTAGCGTAGTGAGGAACAGCTGCTGAAATGCAAGTTCTGCATGGGCCGATGAACCTAACAGACCCCGAATGAACCGATGATTGATTCAGCGAGACCTCTTGGGGCACGAAGCGAGGTTATCTCACCCTGAGGCACTTCCCTCGACACATTATCCAAACACATCAGATGTGCTTCAATGATCTGCGTAACATACCAATACGCGAATGGCCGCTCGACAGTGCTGAACAATTCAAGCTGAATTCCAGACAAAACCACTTCACGTATGGACGCCAGGCGCCACATCAAAGCTGCAGTAGGCATTACTCTGACCAAATTGACTTCCTCTGTAGTCATGTTCTGGAGAGAAGCTAAGATCGCTGCAAGTCGCTGACGATGAGCAACATACCGTCTTGTCAAGGTCATCTACCATGATGCACAGCATGTCATAGATGATATGCCAATCCAACAAGGATTTAGTCAGGAATCGTCTACGCCGAGGCGGGTTGAACCATAACCCTTTAATATGAGGCACGACAGTCTACCCACTTCATCAGTCCGTCTTGAAAACGATTACAATACTTCGAAGCGAAGAGATCTCACGTGAATGATAGCCTTCTCCATCTCAACCAGCGATGAACACCCTGGCACACCCCAGTATTGGGCAAGAGTGGTGTACTGAGTTCCTAATGTCTCAGTGAAGAAGCTATCCACAACCCAACCCAAAGGATGTTTGTTGAGTATAAGAATCCCATCATAGAATGCTGTCTGTACAAGAAAAGCCTCAGACGGGCATACAAGAACATGCTCAGTAACTTACTCGCCTGAGTGGAGGACCGAATGTAGGCAGGTCTAGCTGAAGGCGTAGGAAGCCATGTCCGGTAGTTGCCGACAACCTAGGGACAAACTTAGAATTTGAACAGCCCTCATGTTCAACACACAAACCTCCCATGTTGATATGGAATGCATCTGTGATAGCTTCCAAAGCTCCTCCCATCCATCTAAGAAGTTTTCCAAAGCCTCCCACGTTTTCTCAGGGGTGCGTAGCTCGATGACGCGTACGGGCAGGAACGTATTTAGAGTCCGGGCCACGTACGGATCAAATACAAGGCGAGCAGGACTGTCCGGGGCGGGTTCTGGGGGAGCATTGGAGCGAATGACAGCAAGAAGCGAGCGCGCATAACGGATGAGACTTATGAAGCGTTGAGAGTCATGGTGAACATTGAATTCCATGAGCTCTAGTAGAGTCTGCGGCTTCCGTTAAAATTGAAGTTCGATGAATAAGGTCGCTCTTACTTTTCTAAAAGAAAGTCTAGTTTTAAGGGCGTTTTTCCATAATATTGACACTATAAGGAACAATCAGATTCTGAGTTATAACGTGTGGTCAACAAAATGGACGAACGAGCCTTTAGGAGTGCTAGACAGCCAATTCAGAGCGCCCTCTAAGCGAGCTAACGCTGCTCTGACAGGCCACCCTTCTAAGAGCGATACTTCACATTTGTCCCCCTGCCAGTCCTCCGTCTGGGGCGCTCAACAATCAGATATTTGAAAAAGGCGCGCGAACGACGGAGCTTACATCTTGTAAAGAACCTTTAGAAAGCTCCCTCCAGGACAAATCACAACATTTCAGCATGCCACAGATATATGCGCGTAAAACGACGGTGATAAGTTCCAGCGGCCTAGATGGATCAAGGTCGAGCATATAGAGCATGGGGAGCACATCTGGGTCGATGTCCCTTATACAATGAACGTATAGGAGGGTGAATACGGTGTGAGACAGCGGACTTGAGGCATGCCATTCCATCTGAAGCTGGGTAAGGGCAAATTAGACGCGATATAAAACACCTCTGTCTGACCTCGTAAGATAAAGACCGGTCTATTATCCAACATATTTCTTCCGGTAAGAGGGGATTCAACGGGTCAAAAGGGGGCTTTTTCTCCGTCTGTAAGCTGAGTCCAGTATCTAGCCGTGGTTCACCTATCTTTTTTTACGAGTCTCAATCGCAATTCGAACGATATGAATAGAAAACACACCTCAATGGCACTCATCGCATCCTGCAACGAAAATCCATCTATCATAACCATACTTCCGGGTTCCATGTCTATATAGACCGAAAATTATACCAAGCAAACACTCGATGAATGACGAATACGGACCTCTCGAAGCTGAAGTAAAAAGACTTGTCACATCGCGAAAATCGGGTCCGCCAGGAGGTGGCATTTCAGGTGAGTCGACATCCATATAATACATGGCTTTTAATTTTGCAGATGAGAGAGGAATAGAGAGTCGAGAGAGAAAAGAAAGGGAAAAAACTCCGTTCCTATCTGGCCACCGGCGCCTAAGTTCCTTGTTCCTAACAAGTCAACAGTGGCGCCCATTTTTTCTCAGCTGTCTTCTTGTCTCTTCACGATGTCTGCAATTAAGAGGACTATGTCTTCACGAAGTACCAGGATGACAACTCGGACTAGTGCCCACAACGCTTCTGTTACTCTCTACGAGCTAGAGCCTAGCAGTAGCTCGTCAGGTCGGCCAGCAAAACGCGTGAAGCTGAAGACAGAAGAAGAAGAGGAAGCAATCGAATATAAACTCGAAGAATCCTCAGATTCTCCACCAGCAACACCTAAGGGAACATCTAAGAAGTCGAAAAAGACCGGCTCAGGCTCGAAATCGCCTCGTAAATTGAAAGCTGTTCCCCAGGCGTTGAAAACACCGCATCCTGCACCAGAAGGATGGAAAGAAGTGTATGATAAAATTAAGGAGATGAGGTCGCAGACCGTGGCACCAGTTGACACGATGGGATGCGACTCGGCTCACTTACTGGAGACGGATCCAAAGGTACTTTTGCAATGGTCACCCTGTTCGTGGTATCTCATAATTTGTTTCATAGAACAAGCGTTTCTCGACTCTAGTCTCCCTCATGCTCTCTTCTCAAACGAAGGATGAGGTCACTGACGCAGCAGTCAAACAATTACGTGCAGCTCTTGGAGGAACCTTGTCCATTGCTGGTATCATCGACGCTGACGAAAGCATTATATCCAATGCCATTGGAAAGGTCGGGTTCTGGAGACGAAAGACACAGTTCGTTTCATTCATTTAGTGCTTCTATGTTGCTAATGGATACGATATATCGCAATCAGGTACATCAAAGAAACAGCTATCCGCTTGCGCGATGAATTTAACTCTGACGTTCCGAAAACCGTCGATGAACTCTGTTCACTTCCTGGTGTAGGACCCAAAATGGCCTTCTTAACACTCCAGACAGCTTGGAAACTGTATGTTCTGTCCGTTCAAACCACACTTCTTTTGGAGAAAACTAATCGTACTATGCTTTAGGAATGCAGGTATAGGTGTCGATGTACACGTCCATCGAATCACAAACCGTTTGGGGTGGCATAAACCCCCAACGAAGTCCCCCGAAGAGACGAGGTATGCTAGTCTTCCCGCTTGCGCCTGATTTTCCGTCTTACAAGTGTTTCTATCTTTCAGACTAAATCTTCAATCATGGCTTCCTATTGATCTTCATCCAGAAATTAACCATCTGTTGGTCGGCTTTGGACAAGTAAATTCATCTCTGGTGGTCCATGCAGATACTCATGTCTTTTTCAGACTATCTGTCTTCCTACCGGTCCGCGATGTGGCCAGTGTACCCTAAGCACTGAAGGGCTCTGTCCGAGTGCACAGAAACCCAAGGCTACGAAGGCGAAAGCGAAATCCAAGTCTAAGGCAGTGGAAGTTACGATAGATACAAAGGTCGAGGGCACCACGCCCGAAGTGTCTGGCTCCGAGTCACCAGCTGGTCCAAAGCTTGAGATTGCGCTGGAAGAAACAGAGTTAGTATCTATTAAGGAGGAGGAGTGATGATAATTTCGGTTCAGGTGTGGGCGTTGCTATTCACAAGGCTTTCTATTTGCTTGGTTTTTTCTACTTGCTTTAACGGTACGGTTTTTAACGAGATGGTCTGAATGATGTACCTACTGATTCTAATTGCAATCTAGGTGTTTGTCTTATAACCTGTACATTATTAGAGCTGTATTATAAAGTTTTGCGTGCCAATCAAGTACAGATAGTAAAAATCCCGCGTATCCCTTGTATATTATCTTCAATAGCCCAGATTGATAAATACGAAGTCGACATGAGAGCTGCTGAGAGGGTCCGTGCGCGCGGTAACAGAGCGCCAACCAGGCGCTACCTCGCGGTTCGCTTATAAAACAACCATCCTTCTGCGATGTACCATGCAGTCAGAAAATCTGCTGCCTGTACCACAACTTGATCTCTTTTTACGTCTATTCAAGCAAATTTCTCGGTCCACGTGGCCCCTTTTAGGCCCATTCCTCAATCTGAGCACAGTGGTTCGGGGGACTCAGAAAACCTCTCTGGAGCGTCTCCGAAATTTATCGTCTCTGCTTAGTGCCACCACGACAAAATGGTCGCCAAATCCGTGCGGAAAATAGGTCGTGAGCACACAAGTTACGGTGCCTACAGAACACGCATTTGGTCGTCCATCTCAAGTTTTTCCCTGGTACAGTAGTACTACTATTCTATCCGTCGACTCGAAGTCGCTGAAATGTCTACGACATCTATGCAGGATAGGGACTAAGTCTATTTTTTGAGACGTAGACATAGCTGTGTGGAATGGGGCCCATTTGTCTCTCCCGGAGGTTTCTCTCAATGTCTCGCCGGAGGCTCCTATCGGTGTTCGTCTATAAATCAACGTCGTTTCTGCCTCCTCTCCCTACTGAACAACTTGAACTCGGACTATCATCATCTCTATCATAACCACTATCTATCATCCATCTATCATGGCTTCTATGGACCGTATCATGTCCCAGCTCGCCAAGGAGCGTGCTCGCTCCGACGAGGAGATGAAGTACTGCTCGCTCTGCGACAAGTACTTCCTCAACAAGCACCTTCTCCAGATGCACCTACAATACTCGGGTCGTCATCCTCGGTGCGACACCTGCGAGAGGAGCTTCTTGAACAAGAACTCTTTGAGAAACGTGAGCACCTCTATGCCCTCTGCTAATTTAGACCCTATCGCTGACATGAGGCTCCTATAGCACTACGTGATCTCAAATCGCCACCACTACTGCTCCCTGTGCCGGAAGCACTTCAAGAGTCCCGCCGGGCTCAGAGTTCATCTCGAACAATCATCCGTCCACCGAGACGACTATGACTCGGACGACGAGTTCGAGCTCGACTCCCGACCTGATGGCTGGGAGGACGAGATTGCTGCTGAAGAGCAGCGTGCACAGACGGCTGAATCCGAAGTCGTCGTTGACGATAGTGACGCATTATCCCGAGTGCAGGCTGGCATCGCTATCTTAAATCTAAAGAAGCGATTGGAGTCAGGGAAAGGCCCGAATACGAAGCCTAAGGTGTTGAAACAGATGTGTGCTATCTGCTTGTCGAATCCTAAGAAGATGTGCGTCACAAAGTGTGGACACCTGTTCTGCTCATCGTGAGTACCTTTTCGGGCGGGTTATGCTTTTCAGTTCTGACAATTCCCTATTAGATGCATTCACCATTCGTTTGAGTCAGGACAAGGGTGCCCCTCATGTCGCATGCCCGGGAATGTATCCCAGCTGCGAAAAGTCGACCTTAGTGTTCACTAAGGACGTTATCCACCAATTTTCTTATGCTTTCATGATATCTAAAGGACAATATACCCTTCATCAACGGACATTATCCCATTGTATCGTTATACTAAATCCAATCTATACTTTTCTTAAATATTACTAAGACCGGTTCAGTGATCACTTTTAAGTGCTGTTCGATTTTTGTTTTGCGACCTAGTCAGAGACGGCAAACATAGTCAGTCATGAAAAGTCCCGACAATTTTCGTCTCCATCCCAGATGTAACGATGATTTGTTATGTAAAGTGGGTGCAGTGGCCATGGTGCTCTCAGAAATGAGGCCAAGCCTATGTAGCCTTGATTACTTGTTTTGCTGCAGCGAGTACGACATGCTCATGTTCAAGAACAGCTAGCGATCGGAAAGTTGGCGAAAAACAGGAACCCATTCTTTTGCAAAGGGATATCGAGATGGGGATGGATTGATTGGCATCTATTATATGTTCCATGTACATCGAGTAGAATGATTGAAATAAATCAAAGAGAGGAGGTGAGACTCATTTGGACTCCTTGGATTCCTGTCCTTCGTCCTTTTCGTTCGAGGTATCGATATCTATACGGGTATCATCGGAAGGAGTCGACTCTCTAGACGTCAACGACGACGCAAGCTCAATCCTCGGTATTCGTAGTGGGGTTTCTTCAAACTCTGCCCATCCACCACGAAGTCCAATCTCAACCATACGTTCCAATATCCGTGCCAGCTCATTATTTCTACGTAGCGGTATGTTTAGTTCCAGAAAAATGATCCTGAAAGAGAGTACGTACCTCCGCCTCTCATCGTCCAGTTTCTCCTCCCATTGAACAGTCATACTCGATATTTGAGCAGTCAATTGCGACACTCTGCTATCAAGATCCTCTAATTTCTCGTCGACATCGTCCCTTCGTTTAGACTGATTCCTCGACGTACGCCACGTCTCTCCAATGATGATACCCGCCGCGACAGCAAATAGGAACCCTTCAGCTAGAGCGTTCGCGCCATTCTCTATAGCCCTGAATAAGCACGTTTATCAGCTCACTGCTTCCCGTAACAGAGAAGTAAGATAATCACACACTTTGTCTCCGACAAAGGTCGAATATGCTTCGCAGGCTCTCCGAGGATACCCGTTCGCAGTCTGACCTCCGTACGATACATCATTTGCGCAAGGTCGACACAGAAACCCCGAAACCGCTCATGTCTACAGTCCAAGATATTCATGCATGCATCTCCCAAAAGACAAATCACGTACTGCTTTGCTTGATTCTTTATTTGAGCACTGATAGGCTTGGCTATGGTCTCTTGAGAGGTATATGGCTATGAAAGCAGTTTTCAAAGAAAAACTTAGGATACTCACTCGAATTAGAAGTGAAGCAATCTTTGCTGAAGCCATTAG